>WOXC01009732.1:0-22500 GCA_011680675.1 Gymnobelideus leadbeateri
ATGAAAAGATATTAGCAAACAGAATTAACCCTCTGTGTGTTTATTATGTATCTATATTCTGTTAATCAGATCTAATACATAAGCAACCTGTCTGATGTGATTTGAAGTATCAACAACAACAAAAACATACTTGATCGATCATATTTTTTTTGTTTGTTTGTTTACATTGACCTAACCTGGGACCTGAAATTCTCTCATTAAACTCCCTCTTGAACTGCCTTTTGGAAATATGCATTTTAAATTCAGCTAATAATTTATGGTGTAGAAATAAGAGCAATGGATTTAGAACCCAAGGACCTGAGTCCTCAACATGATTTGAGTACTTATCCATGTTACCTTGGGAAGGCTTTTTCTTCTCTGATAATATCCAAGATTTTTTTTGAACTAAAATACTCTATGATCTATAATTCTATTACCTTGAGAGGTAATAATGCACAATGGAAAGATTTCCTAATTTGGTATTAGGAAGAAGTAACTGTGGGACCATGGGCAAGTCATTTAATTTCTCTGAACCTAAGCTTCCTCATTTATCAAACATGGATTATAAAGTCTATTGTATTTAAGAGTGCAGTGATGAAAGCAAATTATATAATGTATATAATGCACTGTCATTATAAAAATGGTATATAAATGTCAGTTATTACTGTAAATAGGAGTGTGATACAGCACTGATGAGTCTCTAATTATCCATTATGGTTCATTGTCATCTAACATATAGTTCACTTGATGGAATGGGTGATCAAGGATATATTTTAATAGTTATGAGGTATGATTGTGAAGAGTTGTTTGAGAAAAAAGGCATAAATTATGGGACATTAGAGAGCTCTCATTGAACAAGTAAGTATAGGACTGGCTAGATCTAGGATGAAAAGAAAGGACCAAAATTGGATAGTAAGATATTATCCTAAATTATATTCTTTGTAAAGTGTTGCTGGGATAACTGGACTTTATAAGAGATACTGGAAAGCCTGAAAACTCCTAGCCAATATCTGTGTAGTAAAGGGGAAATATTTATACTAATCTTAAACATATATCCAATCCAGTGGAATTTCTTGGGAAAATTCCTATCTTGGCCAAGTACTTACCATCATCAAAAACTTAAAGCTAACCTTCCAATAAAGTTGCAAAATTACTTACTTCTTTCCTCAAAGCAAGACCTGTTATTAGTACAGGGTAAATAGGGTATTGCAATAGGACACAGATGTATAAGGAGGCCCATTTCATCATGTACCTCTTCAGATGTATCAGGCACAAATGCATTTAGCTGCCATTCCCAGTGTCTTGTCATCAAAGTGTCCCTTTCATACTGTCCTCTTCCTTGCATAATCTTCATAATATCAAAGGACAAGACTGGACAATAGGTTCCCTCTGGTCAGTATGTCCTTTATGACACTGCCACATGCACTGTCCTCTTCACTGATTTTGTCTCATTATTTTGACTGGTTACATCTCTGCTTAAAATCTTTATGCAGAGATCTCATTTCTAACTTAAGTTTTCTGACCCCACGTCAGTGTCTGACTTCCTGAAATATAAATTAAGACCACAAGCTTTCTCCTGTCAACTATAATATGAAGTTATTCAATATAAAAATTAAACAATGACAATTTATTTAGCATCCTTGGTTAATACTGACTACTGGGAGAATAGCATTGACCTTGGTTTCTTAAACTTAAAAAAATGAACAAAAGGGAAATGATACATTCATAAATTTTCAAGAATATTAAATAAAAGCAGAATATATCATCATATATCCTCACTAAAAAAGGAGATCAAGGAAGGCTTCCTTGGAGAGGCAGCATTTTTCCATATCATACTTATCAGAATAGTAAATATTACAGAAGAAGAAGAAAGTAACAAATGCTGGAGAGGCTCGGGGAAAAAGCACACTCATGCACTTTTGGTGTAGTTGTGAATTGGTCCTGCCATTCTGGAAAGTAATTTGAAACTAAACTCAGAATGTTTCCAAACTATGCAGAACCTTTGACCAAGCTATATCACTAAAGAATCTATATCTCCAAAAAAAGCAAAAGGAAAAAGATCTATACATACAAAAATCTATGAGACAACTATTTTCATAGTAGCCAAAAATTGAAAATGAAAGAACTGTCCTCCTACTGGGGTTGTCTAAACAAATGATGAAAGACGGATGCAATAAAATATTATCATACGATAAAAGATGATGAAATGGATAATTTGAGAGGAATTTGAGAAACTGATGCAGACTGAAGTAAATAATTTATACAATGATAACACATTATAAAAGAAAAACAACTTTGAAAGACTTTAGAACTCTGATCAACACAATGATAATCCATGAGTCCAAAAGAATGAAAATGAAACACACCACTTAAATCCCAAGAGAGGTGATAAAATTTAAAATGTAGAAAGAAGCATTTATAGATAGAATATAGCTAATATGGACATGTGTTATGCTAGACAGCTTTGATGTGTATTGGAGGATTTTTTTTTTAATTTGCTAAATGGAATAGAGGTGAGTGGGATAGAGAGAAGGCTTAAAAAAAGTACTTGGTACTTGAAAAAAAGTTTTAAAAGGTGCAACATTTGAACTAGGCCACAGAGGTCAGGTAGGACTTCATTAGGTGGATATTTGAGTAGAGAGGGCATTACAGGTATAGAGTCATATTATCACTGATTTAGACTTTGGAGGGCATCTAACCTTACCCCTCATTTTACATATGTTTAAACTAAGACTCAGAAAGGATAAAGTGATATGCTTAGGATCATATAGCTAGCAAGTATGAATGGCAGGATATGAAGTCATATATTCCTGTCAATCCTAGCTCCCTATTTGCCATGCAATACTATTTCTACATCATTTCAAAAACATGGAAATCAATTAGGGTCATTTAAGGGATAGTGCAATATCCATTTTTGCTAGAACCTGGCACAGGAAAACAGTGTGAGTAAGGGCCAGAAATGTATACAGGAATCAAACTGCATAAGTCTTGAATGTCAGTTATTGTTGTTGTTCATTAGTTTCAGTCATATCTGACTCTTCATGGCCTCATCTAAGGTTTTCTTGGCAGAGATGTTAGAATGGTTTCCCATTTCCTTCTCCAGCTCATTTTACAAATGACAAAATTAAGGCAAACAGGGTTGTGACTTGCCTAGAGTCACAGACCTAGTAAGTGCCTGAGGTCAGACTTGAACTGATGAAGAAGAGGCTTCCTGACTCGAGTCTTATTTCTTTAGCCACTATGCCAACCAGCTACCCCCAGCACTTAACACATCAACAAATTTGATTCTCATTATAACTCTGCTGAGGTTGGTGCTAGAACCCCAGGCAAACTGAGTGTAAGTGACTTCCCAAGGATCACACTGCTAGTTAGTCTTTGAGGCTAGAGTTGAATTCAGTTCTTTCTGACCTCAGACCCTCCTATATCTGATGTGCAATCTAGCTGCCCTTGACATGATGAAAGGAATTTGAAATATTCAGCTTGGAGAAGAGAATAGTCAGGAAGCTCTTTGGCTATCTTCATAGATATGAAGAATTGCCATGTGGAAGTTAGGATGGACTTAATCTATATTGCTCTAGAATAATGATATCAAACACACATAGCAGACCAGAAATTAACATTATCAACATTGTGTTTTTATTTATTTATTTGGTTAAACAACTTCTGATTCCGTTTTAATGTTGTTTGGTCACTTTTTGTCTGTTTGCTGGCCTCTGGATAGAGGACAAAACCAGAAGTGATAGCTAGAAGTGACCAGAAGGCAGATTTGGATTCAATGTAAATAAACACTTTCCCCAAAATTAGAGTTATACAAAACCAGAATAGGTTGCTTTGAAAAGAAGCAATGCTCTCTCTCTCTCTCTCTCTCACACACACACACACACACACACACACACACACACACACACACACACACACAAAACCCACACACAAACATTTAAGAACCTTTTCTATAGAGGTTATTTATTATTTAGATGGGAAATTAAAGTAGATAGATTTTATTATGTCTTCCAACTATAAGGTTTTATGGTTTATGATTCTTTTTTTGGAAGGCCAAACTCCAACTCCAAATTAAAGTCCTTAATGGAGAAAATCAAAGAAAGTATCACCCATACAACATTCCTGAAGCTGTTATTAAGAGCAACTTTGGAAGTAGCTTCAGAAGAGGAGACTATCATATCAATTTGGACAGAAATACAAGAAAGAATTCACTATTATCTAAACTACATTATAGGACAATTACAAAACACTTTTCACACAAACATAAACAGATCTCAACAATTGGAAAAATATCAATTGCTCGTAAGTAGGCTGAGCTAATATAGTACAAATGTCAATTCTACCTAAATTAATTTACTTATTTAGTGCCATACTAATCAAACTATCAAAAAATTATTTTGTAGAGCTAGAAAAAAAAAAGAACAAAATTTATCTGTTAAGAAGGAAAGGTCAAAAATATGAAAGGAATTAATAAAAAATGCAAAGTAAGGTAGCCTAGCCATACCAGATCTAAAACTATATTAGGAAGCAGCAATCATAAAAACTATGTGGTACTGGACAGATTTTAATCTGCATTATACAGCAGAAGTCATCAAAACTACTTGGTACTGGCTGAGGAATATATATATATATATATATATAACTCTCTCTCTCTCTCTCTCTCTCTCTATATATATATATATATAAACATTACCAGATTGTTACCATCTTCCACTTACAAAAAAAGACTCGGGCTAGGGCGCGCAGCACATGGGGACACTGCTCGGGGTAGAAGCCGGCCTGGAGGGACTCACACTCCAGGAAGGACAGGTTCTGGGTCACGGGGTGTTTGCAGTGCAAGAGCACCCGGCGGCTGCTCTTGGGGCTCAGGGTGATGCACATCAGCTCCACCGTCTTCTCCAGCGCCGCCAGCGAGCAGAACAGGGACAGGAAGGACTGCATGACGACCTTGCAGCATGGCAGCTGCGCCTGCGGGGGCTGGGCCGCCTGGTAGTGCTGGAAGAAGAGCTGGGCAAAGAGGAAGCACGCGCAGGCCGAGCGCGACGCGTTCACCTTGCACAGAGACAGCGCGTTCTCCAGCGGCTCCAGGTACAGCTCATCTCCAATGCGCGACAGAGAGTGCGCGGCCTTACCCAACACCCCCACCTTACCCCCGTAAGGAGGCATTTCATGTCGGGTCAGGCCTTCGCCTGCCCTAGACCGCCCAGGCCCCAACCCCGAGGGCCGGCTCCCTTCCCGCGCGCAGGGCCTGGGTGCAGGCCCGGGCCCGCCTCGCCCTCTGAATTATAATTTTTCTAAGATATTCTTGGATATTAGGACTTTGGAGGGTAAGGCAGCACATGCCTTTGGAGTTAAATTACTATTAAAAAGTGAACTGAATTTCAGCCCCCGAGCTTTTTTATGCCCTTTCTTTATTCCCTTTCTTTGCCTTTGGCTCCTAAATCCTCCAGCTTCAGTTTTTGACTCTTCTGCCAGTTGCCTTCTTTGTAACTCTGGTCTGTAACTTTTCTGCTTATGGGAAAGGTGAGAGAGAAAGGACAATTCATACACCAAGAAACTATTTAAAAAGCTAAATCCATTTAATAATCTTCTATCCTAAAATACTTTTAAGTATTCTGTTCTGTCCCCACCCCCACCCCACCAAAAGATTGTTGCCTGTGGTCTTGAAAATTATAAGCACTTAGAGCTGAAAGGAATATGAGGTTATAATTCCTCATAACCAGCAAACAAAGTAGGAAAATCTATTTTTCATTGATAGCCTTGCTTATTACATTTTAAGTGATCTATATTTTTATTTAAAATTTGTGTCTAGGCTTCTGAGCTGTGGTTAAAGCCTGTTGTTACAGTATTAAGGGGGTTATTTGTAATGAGCTTTGTGAATAAATTTGGATTCCTTTTATCTGATTAATGATTAGTAAGAAGTAGTTTTTGTTTTCCTTAATAGTATTTTTTCCAATTATATATAAAGGTAGTTCTAAACATTCATTTTTGTAAAATTTTGAGTTCTAAATTTTTCTTCCTCCCTCCCTCCATTCTTCCTTCCCCAAGACAGCAAGTAATCCGATATAGGTTATTCATGTATATTATACACATTTCCACATTAATCATGCTGTGAAAGAAGAATCAGAATAGAAGGGAAAAACCATGGGAAGAAAAACAGTAAACACATGAAAATAATATGCTCTGATCTGCATTTTCAGACTCCATAGTTTTTTTTTCCTCTGGTTGTGGTTAGCATTTCCCATCACAAATATTTTGGAATTTTCTAAGTTCACTGTATTACAGAGAAGACCTAAGTCTATCATAGTTAATCATCACAAGATGTTGCTGTTGCTGTGTATAATGTTCTGGTTCTGCTCACTTTACTCAATATCAGTTCATGTAACATCAGTTCATGTAACATCAGTTTTTCTGAAATCCACCTGCTCATTTCTTATAGCATGATAGTATTCCATTACATTCATATACCTCAGCTTGTTCAGTCATTCTCAAGTTGATAGACATCCCCTCAATTTCCAACTCTTGGCCACCACGAAAAGAGTTGCTATAAATATTTTTGTACACTTACGTTCTTTTCCATTTTTTATGATCTCTTTGAGATACAGATGTAGTAATGGCATTGCTGGATCAAAGGGTAGGCAAAGTTTGGTTGCCCTTTGGGCATAGTTTCAAATTGCTCTTCAGAATGGTTAGATCAGTTCACAACCCCACCAATAATGCATTGGTGTTATTCTGTCATGTTAGCCAATTGGATAGGTATAAAGTAGTTTCTCAGAGTTGTTTTAATTTGCATTTCTCTAATCAATTGTGATTTAGAACATACTTTCAATAATTATAGATAGCTTTAATTTCTTCATCTAAAAGTTGACTATTCATATCCTTTGATCATTTATTAATTGGGGAATGAGTTGTATGCTTATAAATTTGACTCAGTTCTCTATACTTTTTAGAAATTAGGCCTCCATCAGAAACACTGACAGTAAACGATGTTTCCCAGATTTCTGCTTTCCTTCTAATCTAAGATGCATTGGTTTTATTTTGTGCAAAAACCTTAATATCATAAAAGTTACCCATTTTGCAACTCATAATATTCTATATCTCTTGTTTGGTCATAAATGCTTCCCTTCTCCATAGATTTGACAGATAAACTATTCCTTGCTCTCCTGATTTGTTTATGTTATCATCCCTTATATCTGAATTATGAATTCAGTTTGACCTTATATTGGTATAGGGCAATGGTGGGGAACCTGTAGCCTGAAGACCACATGTGGCATAGAGGCCCTCAAGTGCATGGAAGAAGTTTGGATGAATCCAAACTTCACAGAACAAATCCTGTTAAGAAAAGAATTTGATCTGTAAAATTTGGACTCGGTCAAAAGGCCCCCAACCTGAGGACCTAGATGGCCACATTGTGGCCTTGAGGCCACAGGTTCAACAAGCCCCTGGTATAAGGTGTGATGTGTTGGTCTATGCCTAGTTTCTGATATACCATTTTTCAGTTTTCCCAGCAGTTTTGGATAAATAATGGGTTCTTATCCCAGAAACTGGAGTCTCTGGGTTTATGAAACAATAGATTACTACAGTCATTTACTACTGTGTCTTGTATACCTAATCTGTTCCACTGATCCACCACTATTTCTTACCCAGTACCACATATTTTTAAATTATTATTAATTTGTTTATTTTTAGCTTACAAGATTCAATTCCATAGTTCCTTGAGTTTCAAATTTTCCTTCCCTCCCTCCCCCCCACACTCCATGATGGCATATAGTCCAGTATAGGATCTGCAAATGCTTTCATGTTAGACATTAGACAAGTTACAAAGGCGAATTGTACTAGATGGGATGAAAAATGGTAAAGAAGAAATAAAACCAAACAATGAAAAGAAAAAGATCAATTAGTTTGCTTCCATCAGGATTCAAATTCAGTTCTTTCTAGTTCTTTCTCTGGATGTAGGCATCTCTCTCCATCATGAGTCTTTTGGGATTGACTTATATCACTGCATTGCTTAGAAGAGTCCAGTCTGTCATACTTGGTCATCACACATATGTTCTGTCTGTGACTGTATACAAATTACTCCTGGTTCTACTCTTCTCTCTCAGCATCAGTTTGTATAAGCCTCTCCAGGTAAATATGAAGTCCGTCTGCTCCTTGTTTCTTATAGCACAATAGTATTCCATTATATGCATATACTACAACTTGTTTAGCCATTCCCCAATTGATGGGCACCCCTTTAATGTCCAATTCTTTGCAACCACGAAAAGAGCTGCTATAAATATTTTTGTACATATGGGTCTTCCTCCCTCTTCTATCATTGCTTTGGGATATAACCCTAGAAGTGGTATTGCTGGGTCAAAGGGTATGAAATTATTTATAGCCCTTTGGGCATAATTCCAGATTGCTCTCCAGAATGGTTGGATCAGTTCACAACTCCACCAGCAATACATTAGTGTTCCAATTTGCCCACATCCTCTTCAGCATTTGTCATTTTCCTGTTTTGTCATCTTAGCCACTCTGACTGGAGATATGTGGTACCTCAGAGTTGTTTTGATTTGCATTTCTCTAATCAATGGTGATTTAGAGCATTTCTTCATATGCTTATAGATATCTTTAATTTCTTTCTCTGAAAACTGCCTGTTCATATCCTTTGGCCATTTATCAATTGGGGAATGACTTGTATTCTTATAGATTTGACTCAATTCTCTGTACATTTTAGAAATGAGTCCTTTATCAGAGACATAGGTTGTAAAAATTCTTTCCCAATTTCCCACTTCCCTCTTGATTTTGGTTACATTGGCTTTGTTTGTACAGAAGCTTTTCAATTTAATGTAATCAAAATTACCCATTTTGCATTTTATAATGCTCTCTAATACTTGTTTGGTTTTAAAGTCTTTCCCTCTCCACAAATCTGACAGGTAAACTATTCCTTGCTTTCCCAGATTGCTTACAGTATCATCCTTTATACCTAGATCATGCACCCATTTAGACTTGATTTTGGTATATGATGTTAGATAATGGTCTATGCCCAGTTTCTGCCATACTGTATTCCAGTTTTCCCAGCAGTTTTTGTCAAATAATGCATTCTTATCCCCAAAACTTGGGTCTTTGGGTTTATCAAACAGTAGATTACTATACTCATTAATTGCTGGATCTCGTGCACCCAATCCATTCCTCTGATGTACTACTCTGTTCCTCAGAAAGTACCAAGCAGTTTTGATGACTGCTGCTGTATAATACAGATTAAAATCTGGTATAGCTAGTCCACCTTCCCTTGCATTTCTTTTCATTAATTCCCTTGATATTCTAGACCATTTCTTCTTCCAAATAAATTTTGTTATTATTTTGTCTAAATCTATAAAGTAGTTTTTTGGTAAATTGATTGGTATGGCAGTAAATATATAATTCAGTTTGGGTAAAATTGTCATTTTTATTATATTAGCTCGACCCAGCCATGAGCAATTGATATTTTTCCAATTAGTTAGATCTGACTTTATTTGCATGAGAAGTGTTTTGTAGTTGTGATCATATAGGTACTGGGTTTTTTTTGGCAGGTAGATTCCCAAATATTTTGTTCTTTTTTTTTTTTTTTTTAAGCAATTGGGGTTAAGTAACTTGCTCAAGGTTACACGGCTAGTCATTATTTATGTGTGGGTGCTCATTTTCTGAGGCCGGATCTGATCTCGGGTCATCCCAACTCCGAGGCCGAAGCTCTTACTCACTGCGCCACCTAGCCGCCCCTTTAGGGCAATTGGGGTTAAGTAACTTGCCCAAGGTTACACGGCTAGGTTTTTGTTTGTATGGATTAAGTGTCTGAGGCCGGCTCTGAACTCAGGTCCTTCTGATTCCAGGGCCGGCGCTCTATTCACTGCGCCACCTAGCCGCCCCCCAAATATTTTATAATGTCTACAGTGACTTTAAATGGGGTTTCTCTTTCTATCTCTTGCTGTTGAAATTCATTAGAGATATATAGGAATGCTGAGGATTTATGTGGGTTTATTTTATATCCTGCAACTTTGCCAAATTTATTTATTGTCTCAAGTAGTTTTTTACTTGATTCTCTAGGATTCTCTAAGTAAAGCAAAGAGTGATAGCTTGGTCTCTTCTTTTCCTAATTTGATTTCTTTTTCTTCTCTAATTGCTACTGCTAACTTTTCTAGTACCAGATTGAATAAGAGGGGTGATAGTGGACACCCTTGTTTCACTCCTGATCTTATTGGAAATGCTTCTAGTTTAACCCCATTGCATATAATACTTGCTGATGAATTAAAATAGATGCTATCTACTATTTTAAGGAAGGCTCCATTTATTCTTGTATTTTCTAGTGTTTTTAATAGGAATGGATGTTGTACTTTGTCAAAAGCCTTTTCTGCATCTATTGAGATAATCATGTGGTTTCTACTAGTTTTATTGTTGATATTATCAATTATACTGATGGTTTTCCTAATATTAAACCATCCTTGCATTCCTGGAATAAATCCTACCTGATCAAAGTGTATTATTCTTGTGATAAGTTGTTGTAGCCTTTTAGCTAATAGTTTATTTAAAATTTTTGCATCTAGATTCATGAGGCAAATTGGTCTATAATTTTCTTTCTCTGCTTTATATCTTCCTGATTTAGGAATAAGTACCATATTTGTGTCATAAAAAGAACTTGGTAGGATTCCTTCTTCACTAATTTTCCCAAATAGTTTGTAGAGTACTGGAATCAATTGTTCTTTAAATGTTTGATAGAATTCACTAGTAAACCCATATGGGCCTGGAGATTTTTTCCTAGGGAGTTCATTGATGGCTTGTTTGATTTCTTTTTCTGAGATGGGATTATTGGGGTAATTCACTTCCTCTTCAGTTAATCTGGGCAACTTGTATTTTTGTAAATATTCATCCATTTCACTAAGATTGTCATATTTATGTGCATACAATTGGGAAAAATAATTCCTCATTATTGTTTTGATTTCCTCTTCATTGGAGGTTGATTCACCCTTTTCATTTTTGATACTCATAATTTGGTTTTCTTCTTTCTTTTTTTTATCATATTGACTAAGGGTCTATCAATTTTATTGTTTTTTTTTAATAAGACCAGCTCTCAGTTTTATTTATTAATTCAATAGTTTTCTTAATTTCAATTTTATTAATCTCACCTTTGATTTTCAATATTTCTATTGTAGTACTAAATTGGGGATTTTCAATTTGTTCTTTTTCTAGCTTTTTCAATTGCATGTCCAATTCATTGACCTCCCTTTTCTCTAATTTATTCATGGATGCACTCAGGGATATAAACCTTACCCTAAGAAATGCCTTTAATGCATCCCACAAATTTTGGTATGTTGTCTCATTATTATTATTCTCTGATTGTTTCTATAATTTCATATTTGACCCACTCATTCTTCAGGATTAAATTGTTTAATTTCCAATTAGTTTTTATTCTCTTTCCATGGCCCTTTGTTGCACATAATTTTTATTGCATCATCATCTGAGAATGATGCATTTAATATTTCTGCCTTTCTGCACTGAATTGTGAGGTTTTTATACCCTAGTACATGGTATATTTTTGAGTATGTACCATGCACTGCTGAGAAGAAAGTAAATTCCTTTTTATCCCCATTCAGTTTTCTTCAGAGATCTATCATATCTAGTCTCTCTAAAATTCTATTCACCTCCTTAACTTCTTTCTTGTTTATTTTGAGGTAGATTTATCAAGTTCAGAGAGGGGGAGATTTAGGTCCCCCACTAGTATAGTTTTGCTATCTATTTCTTCCTCTAATTCCTTTAACTTCTCCTCTAGGAATTTGGATGCTATACCACTTGGTGCATATATGTTAAGTAATGATATTGCTTCATTTTCGATGGTGCCTTTTAGCAGGACATAGTTTCCTTCCTTATCTCTTTTAATTAAATCTATTTCTGCTCTTGCTTTATGTGAGATAAGGATTGTTACCCCTGCTTTTTTTACTTTAGCTGAGGCATAATAAATTCTACTCTAGCCTTTTACCTTTTCCCTGTGGGCATCCCTTTGTTTCAAATGTGTTTATTGTAGACAGCATATTTTAGGATTATGGTTTTTAATCCATTCTGCTATCTGCCTCTGTTTTTTGAGAGAGTTCATCCCATTTACATTCACAGTAATGATGACTATCTGTCTCTTCCCCTCCATCCTATTCCCTCCCCTTCTTATGTTTTTTTTCTTCCTTCTCCCTTCCCCTCCTTGAAGTTTTCCCTTTTGACTGCTCCCTCCCTCAGTGCTCCCACCCAGTTTTCCCCCCTTCTTAACCTACCCTCTCCCCTTACTACTATTTCCCTCCCCTCTAATCCCCTCCTTTAGACCCCTCCTTTTTATGCACCCCCCCTTACCCTCCTACTGCCTATAGGACACAATAAATTTTTATACTTATCAGAGTAAATTACTTCCCTTTTGACACCAAACCAATGAGAGTAAATTTCAAACAGTGCTCCTCTCCCTCCCTCCTTTCCCTCTATTTAATGAATTTATGTGTCTATTCACATTAGAATCTTAAACTTTACTGATTGAGTTGATCCCTCTTTGAACCAGAACCAGTGATAGTTTCTCAGGCTGTGAGCTAAGGGCCTGGTTGTTGACTTTAAATGCTGTAGCCTCTGGGTATGTAGTTTGTGGCTAAGGCAGGAATCCCTGAGAGGTATGTTAATGTGCACAGAGTAGTCTGTGGGGAAGGGGTGGTTTGGCCACTTAAGATTTCTGCCTCTATACCCCTGGGCTATAGCTCAGGCAGTCTTTTGCTGGTCAGGTGAGGTGGGGCTCCTTGGGACCCATCCCTCTCTTCTCTTTAGACTCCTGGCTGTCTCAGTTACACCCCTTCTTGAAGACTCCCAAGCCTGAGGCTATTTCCACTAACTTAAGATTTCAATCTGGGTGGGAGACTTATCTTTGGGTTTTCTACTTCATGCAGGAGGGATGAGGGATCAGAGCAACTAAAATTTACTTTGCCATTCTAGCCCCTACTTATATAGGCAGGCAATTTCTAAACTTCCAGGCTGGGGGTCGATAGCTGCAAGAAAAGCTGCTGTCTCCACTGGGGGCCCAAGCACTCTCCTACCTGGCTCCAATGATCCCTTCTATTCCCCCATGAGATGATGGCAAGGTGACTCTGATTTGTCCTTGGTAAGCCTGCAGGCTGGGGCTTCTTCTCTCTCTGGTGTAGTCTGCTTGTCTGTTCTCAAGTCTGAGCTGTGCAGACCCCATGTACTCTGCACTGGCCCTGTCCAGATGCACTGGGAACTTTCCTGGGCTGTATTCTGCCACACTCCATCTCCAAGTGGATTTTGTCGCTCCAGAATCCATTCAGATTCACTTTTTAAGGTTTAGTGATGGGGTTCACAGAGGAGCTAAGAGAAATTACTGCTTCCTTTCTGCCATCTGGGCTCCACCCCCCCCCCAGCCCTTTTCTTGATGGAGGCTGTGGCGCCCTTCACCCCGAGCTGGCAGAGGTGACACTCACACAGAGGTGTGAGCAGGGGCCCCCACATGGTCTTCTGGAGCTACCTGGTGGACACAGATGTTGCCAGGGCCATGATGACAGAGATGAGCCTCAGTGAGGACAAGTTCCAGCAGCTGCAGGCCCAGGAGGGAACATCCATCATGTTCTGCCTCAAAGAGTTCCAGGGCCTCCTGAGTTTTGCTGAGTCTGCTAACCACTGCACATCCACTTTGATGCCCCTGGCAGGCTAACCAACTTCACCATCAAGGATTCACTGCTGGATGGCCATTTTGTCCTGGATACTCTCTCTGAGCCTGACCTTTGCTCTCAGGAGCCTTGTCAGCCAGGGCAGGTGCCTCACAACAGGATACACCTGGACAACTTTGCCAAGGATTACATTGACTCTTACATGATCTCCATGGAACCTACTGTGTGTGATGGAGCAGTGGTGGCCCCCGAACCCCTTCCCTTGCATCAGATGAAGAGGAGGCAGACCCTAACATGGTGCCTGGGACCCCTCCCCTGAAAAAGTTCTGTTCCCTGTTCTTTGACTCTGTACTGGCCCCAACAGAACCCCCCTCTGAGCCCAACCCAGTACTAGCAGAAGACAGTGAGGGTGAAGGCTGAATCCATTCTGCAGACACCGAGGACTGTGCCACCTCAGGAGCAGAGGCTGGCGAGTTTGTTCCTCTGCCTGTCTTCTGTGTGCTGAAAAAGGCTTGAACTGTGCTTGGGGACAGTGGCCATCTTGATGGAGATGGAGAACTTGGCTACTTTCACACTGGGCTGGCTCTGGGTCTTGATCTGGCCACTGGGGCCAGCCTGGGCAGCACCTCTTCCTTCAATGAAGATTCCTAATCCTGAAAAAAAGATTATAATTCAAGACCTAATGGGATCTGAATTACCACCTAATTTAAATATACATATATAGGTATATATAGACACATATATACAAAATATATGTACACATATATGCTCAGTGTCAACATCTTGTTAATAATGGTGGTGATTAAAACTTGGATCTCTTGAGCTCCCAGGTGAATGTTATTTTCATGATTCCACGTTATTTCTCAATGAGTCTATTTCTTTTTTTTTTCCAAATGCTTTACTAACTTCTGGTTTACATCATTCATTTTGGCCAGATTTTGAGTTACAATATTTTCCCCATTTTTCCCCTATCCACCACCCCGGAATAGCAGTCCCACAGGATATACCCTCATCCAATCTGCTCTCTCCCATATCTTCTCCCATACCCCCTTCGACTTTGCCATTAGGGCAAGGTGAATCTTTGTGCCCCAATGCCTGCACATCTTATCTCCTAATTACATGCAAAATAGTATTAATAATAGTATTTATATATATTTGAAACATTTAATTTTAAAACATCAAATCCCAGATCCATTCCCTTCATCCCTTGTCACCCACTTCAGCTGGGAAGATAAGCAATTCAGTATGTGTTGTACATGTATATCTATGCAAAACATTACCATAGTATATATATTGTAAAAGACTGACTATATTTTCTTCCCACCCATTCCACCCTCAACCTGGTCCATTCTCTACTTTGATCCTGTCCCTCTTCAAAAGTGGGTGCCTCCAACCTCCCCTCCCTCCAACATGCCCTCCTCTCCATCATCCCTCCTCTCATCCCCCTTCCCCCTATTCTGCTGCAGGTTGAGATATCCCATTTAGTATGTATGTCATTCTCTCCCTGAGCCAAATTCAATGAGAATATGGTTTTGCCTTTTTGCCTTTCTGTTCTTCCCCTCCCCTGCATCTACTTCCCCTTGCCTCTTCTACATGAGATAGTTTACCCTACCCTGTCTCTCCCCATCTCCTCTTGCCACATTCCTCTCTCACCTCTTAACTTCACTCCTTAAATACCATCCCTTTCCAGCAAATTTGACCTGTGCCCTCTATCCATGTATACCTATAAACATATATACACACATTCACATATGTATTCATATTCACATATATCCTTATTCAATTATTTTCATACTGAGGAAGGTTTCATCAGTCACTGTTATTGTTTTTCCATGTAGGAATGTAAATAGTTCAACTTTGGTAAGTTCCTTTTGATTTATTTTCCCTGTTTTCCTTCTCAAGTATCTCTTGCTTCTTGTGTCTGAATGTCAAATTTTCTGTTCAACTCTGGTTTTTCCCTCAAGAATGCTTGAAAGTCCTCCATTCCACTGAATGACCATATTTTCCCCTGAAGCAAGAAACTCAGTTTTGCTGGGCAGGTAATTCTTGGTTTTAATCCCAGGTCCTTTGCCCTGAGGAGTATCATATTCCATGCCCTTCCATCCCTCAGTGTAGAAGCTGCCAGGTCCTGTGCTATTCTGATTGTGTTTCCACAATATTGAAATTGTTTCTTCCTGGCTGCTTGGAGTATTTTCTCCTTGATCTAGAAATTCTGGAACCTGGCTATAATATTCCTAGGAGTTTTCTTTTGGGGATCTTTTTCAGGAGGTTTTCTGTGGATTCTTTCAACCTCTGTTTCTCCCTCTGGGTCTAAAACATCAGAGCAATTTTCCTTGAGAATTTCTTGAAGGATGATTTCTAGGTTCTTTCTTTGATCATGGCTTTCAGGTAGTCCAATAATTTTTAAATATCTCTTCTGGATCTATTTTCCAGGTAAGTGGTTTTCCCCATGAGATATTTCACATTGCCATCTATTGTTTCATTTGTTTGGTTCTGTTTAACAGCATCTTGATTTCTCACAAAGTCACTAGCTTCCATTTGCTACAGTCTAACTATGAAGGAATGAATCTCCTCAGTGAGCTTTTGAGATTCTTTTCCATCTGGCAAAGTCAGCTTTTTAAGGCATTCTTCTCCTCATTGTCTTTTTGAGCCTCTTTTGCCACTTGAGTTAATCTATTTTTAAGGTGCTATTTTCCTCAGTCAGGCTGTTGACCCTCATTTCATACTTTTCTTTCACCCTTCTCATTTCTCTTCCGAATTTTTCCTCCACTTTGCTTATTTGCTTTTTAAAATCCTTCTTAAGGTCCTGTATGGCCTGTAACCCACTCATATATTCATTTGGGGCTTTTAGTGCAGGATTTCTGACCTCACAGTCGTCCTCCTGTTCCATGCTTCGATCCTCTTTGCCCCCAAAATAGGAGTCTAATGTTGCATTTTTCTGTTTATTTTGTTTCCTTTGCCTAGGCATGTTGCCACTTAATTACTTGACTTTTGGGCTTGTTGCCACAGTAGGTCTCTGACACCAGGTAGGGGAGCTTCTGTCCTAAAGTTGGGATCTTTTCAACTGCCGGAGGTATTAGTTGAGTGCTCTTCCTGAAGCCCCCACATACTCTGGCAAGCTGCACACACAGCTGAAGACCTCCACCCCAGACTGCAATCCAGATCCAGGGAGTTTAAAGCAAGAGAAATTACCCCCAGACTGATTGCTGGATCCCCCTACAGTTCTCTGGCCAGGAGCTGAAGCTGTAACTGAAGTTGCAAAATGGTGTCTGTGACATGGCTACTCAGCAGCTTCTCAACCCCCAGAGGAAGAAGCTGATGCGCTCCCAAATACTGGTCCCAAAGTCCATAGGGCACTAACCTCTCACTTTGTCTCTGGCATCTGTGTGTTGGTAATTCTGGAAAAGCCACAGCTGCTGGTGTTCTGTGGTCCCTCCAGCTGGATCCTGGTCCAGCCACCCTGGGTCTAAAACCTCTGACTCATGCAGGCCTGGGCTGCAGAGTGCAGTGCTGGCTTCTCCCTGACGGGCTGCTGGGCTATCCTCAGTGGGAGGTTAGCTTCTCTGTGTCATTCTGTGGGTTCTGGAGCTCCAGAGGTTGTTCAGCGGCCCCCTTTTACATAATTTTGAATTGGTGTGGGCTGGAGCTCCGCGTAAGTGCTGTGTCTACTCCGCTATCTTGGCTCTGCCCCCCCTCCCCAATGAGTCTATTTCTAATAGTTATAGGAGCGGAGGGCCTCAGTTAGAACTACATACTAGAGATGATCATCAGGGATTCCATACAAAGGTGAAGAGCTAATGTTCAAATTGTTCCAGTTTACACTGGTGAGACCAGAATACCACATGCAGTAGGGACAGTCTAGTTCAGGAGAACGTAAAGAAGTAGAGAAAAGATAAGTTTCTTCTCTGCTTGCTTCAGTAAGCCTGTGGTGGTTTGGGATTTTCCCTTCAGGTATGAGGTGTAGCCCTCTCTCCTGTAACTCTGGGTAGGATAGTAAGAAGCTTATGAGGCATATCCCTGAGGTACTGAGGTGGCATAACTGATAGACCACAGGAATTGAACATAGGAAGGTGAATTCAAATCTAACCTCAGATACTAGTTGTGTTATCCTAGGCAAGTAATTTAAGTCTGGCTCTATTTTCTCATCTGTCGAATGAGGTTTATTAATATTTTCTGTCTCAAAGAGTTGTGAAGATTAAGTGAATATATGTGTATATGTCTGTGTATGCAACTTTTTGCAAACTTTAAATCAATATATAAATGCTAGATGTTAGTTTTATATTGCTAGAATATATATGTATATATACATATATACATATATGTATGTGTGTATATATGTATATGTATATATATGTATATATATATATATATATATATATATATATATATATATATATATATATATAGAATTGTTATTTTTATACCTCTGACAGTCTTGTGCAATTTGAGTTAGGTCCTCTAGTAGTCAGAAGGCAAGATAATTAGTAAATCTAGAGTAATCTATGTAATGATGACGTGTCAGAGTCCCATATCAACACTTTCACAAATGAGCCCAATAACCCATATCTGGATGAGATTGTCTAGTGGTGGATATCTTAGTGACAGACTATGACAAAGTTTCAGTTGACAGAGACTACCTAATCCAGGGATTATTTTAGGGCATCTGTGAATGCAGATGGAGAAAAAAATTATGTCTTCATTTTCACAAACCTTTAAATGAAATTAAATATTTCCTTTAATTATAACAGTATTCAACAGACCATTCCAGGGATTATTTTAGGGCATCTGTGAATGCAGATGGAGAAAAAAATTATGTCTTCATTTTCACAAACCTTTAAATGAAATTAAATATTTCCTTTAATTATAACAGTATTCAACAGACCATTATTCTAAGAAGGAATCCCTAGATTACCAAAGGTGTCAAAGACACAAAAGTTAATCATTCTAGAACTAACCCAATAGTAAGTAAACTAAGGCATTTCATTGTTCCAGAACATTCTGGAGCAAATGTAGGTATCATTTCACAATTTTACACACAATTTTTTTCACATTTGATATCTTTCATCTTCTTTAAGCTTTTCACGACTACTTTCCCCAGTTGTGCAGCAATTCCTCTTCCACCCCTCCTCATCCCCCCCCCCCCGCCTTTTCCTTTTCCCATGGAGCCCATCACATTGTTTAGCCTGTCTAGTGACTAGAAAATAGCTGACCCATGCTCTTGTTCATGGAATTTTCAGATACACCTGCTCTCACTCCTTGCAAAAGAGCTCCCAAACCTAAGCCCCCAATTTAATGAAAGCTTTGGGCATTCTTGCCTAGAGAAAAGCTGGTCTCCAGGCAACAAGAGAAGAGTGTTTTGCCTTCTGAAAAGGGACTAAGTGGGTCCTTGACCTGAGAACCCTTCAAACAAAAAAAGATTCTAATGTTAGGGACTGGGGGAAGAGAGGAGGAAAAAGGTTTGAAATAAGCTTCATGAACAAGCCCTGAAGATAATTTTCACAGAAAATGCCTAGCCAAAAGGATAACAGCACTCCAGCCATCAGCATCTGGCACTGCCTGGAAACCACATATAGAGAAACGTGGAGAATGCCACAGACAAATAATTGCTCTCAGGGCCATCAGTTACTTGTTGGAAAAGTCTTTTCTTCAGTACAGAGAGGGAAGTGATAGTCAAGAAACACAGTCAGTTTAACTGTAGTCCGCCAACAAGGTCTCAGGGCAGAGTTACTATCTGTTTGCTTAAGATATTAAAATTATTATTGTAATTTTTGGCTTGAATCACATATTGGCCAAATATATGGACCTCAGAGGCCATTAGTTCAGCCTTCCCCCACCCTTTATTTCACTGATGAAAAAACTAAGGCAGTAGAGATCAGTGACTGCCCAAGATCCAACAAGCAATAAATATGACACAGGTTTTGAGCCTGAGTTTTCTTTCCAGTGTATTATGTTACCATCATTTTCCTGATTTATTCTAAATTAATAACTTGGGCCCTTGCACAGGCAGTAGTGTTCACTAGGACTCTCATACAGTCTGTTAGTCAATAAATATTAAGTACCTACTATGTGCCAGTTACTGTGCTAAGTACTAGGGATACAAAGAAAGGGAAAAGTCCCTGCTCTTGAGGATGGAACGATCTAATCTACTGGGGGAGACAACATGAAAATAACTATGTACAAACAAGGTGTACACTGGACAAATTGGAAATAATCAACAGAGTGAAGGCACTAAAATTAAGAGGGACCTGGCAGTGCTTCCTATAGAAAGTGGGATTTTAGCTGAGACTGGAAAGAAGTCAAGGAAGCTAGGAGGCAGAAATAAGGAAGGAGAGCATTCCATACATGTGGGACACAGTGAAAATGCCTGGAGTGGGGAGATGGGCTGTTTGGCTAGTTGCTTTCTCTGGTGTGAAACCATTTGTTTCATTATTTTCCGTGCTGAAGGCTAGGGTGAATCTTTAATCTCTACCTCCACCCCTACTTCTTTGACATGGAAAGTTACTGCCTCAAGAAAGCTGCCTGGATCAGCACGTGTATTAGGACTGAGAGGATCATTGGGAATTTAGAGTCTGTGTCTAGTTTGCAAGAACCCAACTGAGGGTCAAGAAAAGTAATCAAGGTGAGTAGAAAAGGATACATAATGCAAAGTGGTCCCTCCTGAAACTTAATTTTAATAGGAACATAGGGAATTTCCCCAGAGGATGTGAGTCCTGCAATGTCAAATGTAAACTTCCACAATGCATCTTTGCTATACTCAATGTATTCGGAGCCCTACAGAGCCAAACATTCCTGGAAAACCATCAGTAGAAGGAGAAAAGATGTTATAAATTGTATTCTTTGCCTCACTGGGTTTTTCAGCCAGATTTAGACATTTTTATAGTAGCTATGTAGACCAGAAGTATCAAACACAAAGCCCTGCCATAGCATTCCCCAGTGTGACCCAACCAGATTAAAATGTAATTGAGAAATATTTAACAAAGTAAATTAAACTGCAATAGAGCAGAGCTAATGTTAGTTTGAGGTTTTCAAACTCACTTTGTTACTTACAGGGATTTTTATTATGGTTTTGTGGCCCCCATTTCTATTTGAGTTTGACACCATGGGTATAGATTGCCTATCATATCTATTTGAATTTTTAGTAAGAGTTTTAGTATGACTTTTCCAGGTAATTCATATTTCTTGATTCTGAATGACACTTGGGGAAAATGGAGGTTGATTCAGGGCCATACGCAAGAATTTTGTATTAATGAGTATGAGACAGTGATAGGACTTGTAGAAATGTATAAACAATCTGACAGGATAAAGGTGGGTGAGGAATTCAAGGAGGAGCCCTGGCATCTTTGAGGAGTGATGTGATAGATGCTGGGGATAAAAAGACTAAATTGAAAAAAAATTATTTACCTCAAAGAGTTCATATTTCATGCAGGGAGACATGCATATATCCCATAGTTCTGTTGCCTCTGATAGTTAAGTGTTTGCCTCATCTTAGAGGGAGCCATGTAGATAAAACAACCTCCACCTGCCTCAGTTTCCTTATCTGTAAAATGGGGATAATAATAGCACCTGCCTTCTAGCGTTGTTGTGAGGATCAAAGTAAAACTCATAGTACAGTGCCTGGAATGTTGTAGGCATTTTATAAATGTTTGTTTCTTTCCTTCCTGTGAGAATAAAAAAGGTCATAAATCATACATAAAACAATTGTTGATAGTAAATAGACAAACGATTCTATATCAAATGTGTTTTATTTATCGATTTCTCCATTTAAGACAGATGTCTAGTTACCAAGTCTAACCTGTTTCTAGACCAGGTCATTTTCTCTCTGGCTGCCCCATTCTATACTCTCCATCTAATTGCATCCTGCTTGTACCACCAAATTCCATAGAATAGGATTATAAGACTTTTTTTCTGAGTCTCAGAAGAAATAGTTGGCTTTGTTTCTGTTTGTTTTTAAATTTGGTCCCCATTCCTATATCTTCTCCAGACTGAGGTAGATCTTACAAGTCTAGCTATATTGGCCTATGAATCCCAAGGTCTCCTTTAGTTTTTAGAGAACTTTCTGAACATACCTACTCATTTATTCATTTTTCACTTCTTTCCACCTAGATTCTGTTCCCTCCTTCATTGTTCCTGTCTTTATAATATGTTTGTTTACATCTGTTGTTCAGTTGTTTGATTGTATCTAACTCTTCATGACCTCATACATCATGGCATATCACTATTGTCCATGAGGTTTTCATGACAAAGATACTGGATCACCAATACATTAAAGTAAATAGAGGTTAAGTGACTTGCCAAGGGTCACACACCTAATAAGCGCTGATCTCAGATTTGAACTCATGACTGTCTGACTCCAAGCACAGCATTCTGTCCAGAGTCACCCTGCTGTCTCTGTACTTATGTCTACAAACATACTTTTTAATCTGGTCCTGTGGAACTTTAATATGAAAACTTCTTAGGTTATAAGTGAGTTTCAAAACTCATCTGCAAATTATGCCCTGAGATTATTTCCGAGAGCACTAAAAGTTTGTTACCTCTCCATGGTTCCATAGCTAGTCTGTTGCAGAGATAGGATTTGAGCCTAAATCTTCCTAGCTCCAAAGCAAGCCCTGTTCTCTATGTTTCATTGTGTATACATACTTCAATTGTGCAAAAGTGCATGAATTTGAATTTGCTGGTGAGGCTACTTCCTCTAGTAACATAAATTACAATCCTTCCATGTTTCATCAGTAGTTGAAAGAAAGAGAGAGAGAGAGAGGGATAGAGAGAGAGAGAGAGAGAAGGAGGGAGGGAGGAAGGAAGGGAAGGAAGGAAGGAAGGAAGGAAGGAAGGAAGGAAGGAAGGAAGGAAGGAAGGAAGGAAGGAA